>CM068712.1:0-2500 GCA_035079005.1 Fraxinus americana | reverse complement strand
TTAGGGTTTAGGGTTTAGGGTTTAGGGTTTAGGGTTTAGGGTTTAGGGTTTAGGGTTTAGGGTTTAGGGTTTAGGGTTTAGGGTTTAGGGTTTAGGGTTTAGGGTTTAGGGTTTAGGGTTTAGGGTTTAGGGTTTAGGGTTTAGGGTTTAGGGTTTAGGGTTTAGGGTTTAGGGTTTAGGGTTTAGGGTTTAGGGTTTAGGGTTTAGGGTTTAGGGTTTAGGGTTTAGGGTTTAGGGTTTAGGGTTTAGGGTTTAGGGTTTAGGGTTTAGGGTTTAGGGTTTAGGGTTTAGGGTTTAGGGTTTAGGGTTTAGGGTTTAGGGTTTAGGGTTTAGGGTTTAGGGTTTAGGGTTTAGGGTTTAGGGTTTAGGGTTTAGGGTTTAGGGTTTAGGGTTTAGGGTTTAGGGTTTAGGGTTTAGGGTTTAGGGTTTAGGGTTTAGGGTTTAGGGTTTAGGGTTTAGGGTTTAGGGTTTAGGGTTTAGGGTTTAGGGTTTAGGGTTTAGGGTTTAGGGTTTAGGGTTTAGGGTTTAGGGTTTAGGGTTTAGGGTTTAGGGTTTAGGGTTTAGGGTTTAGGGTTTAGGGTTTAGGGTTTAGGGTTTAGGGTTTAGGGTTTAGGGTTTAGGGTTTAGGGTTTAGGGTTTAGGGTTTAGGGTTTAGGGTTTAGGGTTTAGGGTTTAGGGTTTAGGGTTTAGGGTTTAGGGTTTAGGGTTTAGGGTTTAGGGTTTAGGGTTTAGGGTTTAGGGTTTAGGGTTTAGGGTTTAGGGTTTAGGGTTTAGGGTTTAGGGTTTAGGGTTTAGGGTTTAGGGTTTAGGGTTTAGGGTTTAGGGTTTAGGGTTTAGGGTTTAGGGTTTAGGGTTTAGGGTTTAGGGTTTAGGGTTTAGGGTTTAGGGTTTAGGGTTTAGGGTTTAGGGTTTAGGGTTTAGGGTTTAGGGTTTAGGGTTTAGGGTTTAGGGTTTAGGGTTTAGGGTTTAGGGTTTAGGGTTTAGGGTTTAGGGTTTAGGGTTTAGGGTTTAGGGTTTAGGGTTTAGGGTTTAGGGTTTAGGGTTTAGGGTTTAGGGTTTAGGGTTTAGGGTTTAGGGTTTAGGGTTTAGGGTTTAGGGTTTAGGGTTTAGGGTTTAGGGTTTAGGGTTTAGGGTTTAGGGTTTAGGGTTTAGGGTTTAGGGTTTAGGGTTTAGGGTTTAGGGTTTAGGGTTTAGGGTTTAGGGTTTAGGGTTTAGGGTTTAGGGTTTAGGGTTTAGGGTTTAGGGTTTAGGGTTTAGGGTTTAGGGTTTAGGGTTTAGGGTTTAGGGTTTAGGGTTTAGGGTTTAGGGTTTAGGGTTTAGGGTTTAGGGTTTAGGGTTTAGGGTTTAGGGTTTAGGGTTTAGGGTTTAGGGTTTAGGGTTGAGGGTTTAGGGTTTAGGGTTTAGGGTTTAGGGTTTAGGGTTTAGGGTTTAGGGTTTAGGGTTTAGGGTTTAGGGTTTAGGGTTTAGGGTTTAGGGTTTAGGGTTTAGGGTTTAGGGTTTAGGGTTTAGGGTTTAGGGTTTAGGGTTTAGGGTTTAGGGTTTAGGGTTTAGGGTTTAGGGTTTAGGGTTTAGGGTTTAGGGTTTAGGGTTTAGGGTTTAGGGTTTAGGGTTTAGGGTTTAGGGTTTAGGGTTTAGGGTTTAGGGTTTAGGGTTTAGGGTTTAGGGTTTAGGGTTTAGGGTTTAGGGTTTAGGGTTTAGGGTTTAGGGTTTAGGGTTTAGGGTTTAGGGTTTAGGGTTTAGGGTTTAGGGTTTAGGGTTTAGGGTTTAGGGTTTAGGGTTTAGGGTTTAGGGTTTAGGGTTTAGGGTTTAGGGTTTAGGGTTTAGGGTTTAGGGTTTAGGGTTTAGGGTTTAGGGTTTAGGGTTTAGGGTTTAGGGTTTAGGGTTTTAGGGTTTAGGGTTTAGGGTTTAGGGTTTAGGGTTTAGGGTTTAGGGTTTAGGGTTTAGGGTTTAGGGTTTAGGGTTTAGGGTTTAGGGTTTAGGGTTTAGGGTTTAGGGTTTAGGGTTTAGGGTTTAGGGTTTAGGGTTTAGGGTTTAGGGTTTAGGGTTTAGGGTTTAGGGTTTAGGGTTTAGGGTTTAGGGTTTAGGGTTTAGGGTTTAGGGTTTAGGGTTTAGGGTTTAGGGTTTAGGGTTTAGGGTTTAGGGTTTAGGGTTTAGGGTTTAGGGTTTAGGGTTTAGGGTTTAGGGTTTAGGGTTTAGGGTTTAGGGTTTAGGGTTTAGGGTTTAGGGTTTAGGGTTTAGGGTTTAGGGTTTAGGGTTTAGGGTTTAGGGTTTAGGGTTTAGGGTTTAGGGTTTAGGGTTTAGGGTTTAGGGTTTAGGGTTTAGGGTTTAGGGTTTAGGGTTTAGGGTTTTAGGGTTTAGGGTTTAGGGTTTAGGGTTTAGGGTTTAGGGTTTAGGGTTTAGGGTTTAGGGTTTAGGGTTTAGGGTTTAGGGTTTTAGGGTTTAGGGTTTAGGGTTTAGGGTTTAGGGGTTAGGGGTTTCGGGTTTCGGGTTGGTTTGGTTT